>BLKR01000353.1:0-38642 GCA_011170035.1 Teleogryllus occipitalis
TACTTATATAACAATTGTGACGTCGTGGGAATACACAATAATCACAGACACGAGCTTCAATGATAAATATGTACAGGTTTATTCACAATATGTACAGTACTACTTTAAGTTACAGCTCTGGTAGATCTTTACTTTCCTGATCGCAGGAGCGATCCTTAAAAATGAATAACTGCCTCGTGGCCCGCGCCACTCCTCAGCGAGCCTCCCGCACACAGCAGACAGCTCTGGCGACCTCGGTCACCCGTGGATATAGTCCACAACGGCGTCCCAACACATGGGTTGCCGCAACACATGGGGAGCCTAGTTCGGCTCCGCACCGCCCTGGGCGCAAGTTTTGTGCGTTCGCACGAGGGTTCCCACTCAGCTCAACAAACCCCGCCCCCGCGCTGTGTTCGCTCTTATATAGCTACCACCCACGTGACCTGAAACGTCACTGGGTTTTGCACACGGCCCGCGCTAGTCACGTTGCCAGGAATTTTTGGACATCCAATTCCATGGATTCCAAGAATTTGTCAAGCGGCACGCGGCAAAAATGCGCTGTCCCGCATTTTGGGCATCCCTTTCCCTAGCTCTTAGGATTTCTCAGAATACCTCGGCGTGTCACATCCTGCCTGGCCCCTGGCGTCTAATCCTCTGCCGCCGCCCTTTGTGGCGGTTGCTAACTGTAGTCCTACAATACGTTACATACTTCTCCATACCCTATTTTGAATTTTTTATGCAGGATATAACCACAATAAAAAATTCGTCCCGCAACTAGATTTGTGGATCTGGATATGATTATACCATTTACCTGGCCATTGGGCTCACACTCTATTGATCTCTCTAACCTACTCTATATTTACAACATATTTTTTTTTTATCAAAATCTAGCTAATATAAATAACTAACCTACTTCACGTACCTCCTTTCATTCTAATATATACAATTTTCTACAATCTTAAATTACATACAGTCTGCTGCAATTACCTCCGTAGTATTCACAATCAAATGATGTGATACTTTCCCTGATACCCCCAGAACCAACAATGTCTTCAGAGCTTCACTTTGTACCCATAATTGCACATACATAAGACACACATGAAACAAACAGAATACACAAACAATACACTTTCAACAATTTGTTACATATATACAGTGATTCTTCTCTTGTCTTGATTTTATACAATGCAATCAAGTGATTCGGTTCAGTGTAGCCCTCCGCATTCCCAGTTCAGCTCAGGTTCCATGTATCAGTAAAACATACGGCTTAAGGCATCAGCATTTACGTGATCCTTACCCCTTTTATGAATAATTTCTAAATTGTATGCTTGGATCATTAATGACCAACGCATCAATCTCGGGTTCTTACTTGAACAATTATTTAGCCATACTAATGGGTTGTGGTCTGTTTCCACTTTAATTTTTGCATTTCCATCCAAATAGTACTTTAATTTCTGCAATGCCCATATTATGGCTGTGCACTCCTGTTCTGTTGTACATCGTAATAATTCCGAATCTGTGAATTTACGACTTAAGTATAACACCGGTTTTTCTTCTCCTCTATCATTATACTGTGCCAAAATGATGCCAATACCTCTTTTTGACGCATCACACTGCACTATAAAATCCTTATTAAAATCTGGCGCGTGAAGGACGGGTTCGTGACAGAGAGCGTTTCTCAGTTTCTCGAATGCCATCTCGCATGCTGGCGTCCACGTTACCCTGCCTTGCCGTTCGCGACCTCGCAATAAGTCCGTTAATGGCGCTGATATACCCGCATAATCGGGAATAAATTTCCTGTAGTAACCCGTTAATCCGAGAAAAGCACGCACTTGCTTTTTCGTTTGAGGTACGGGGTGCTCTTTAATAGTTTTTACTTTGGCCTCTACCGGCCGCATCATGCCACTACCAACCATGTAGCCTAGGTATTGCACATTCTTACGCGCGTATTTACACTTGCTTGGCTGCACATGCAACTTCGCTTTCTCTAATATTAGAAACACCTGCTCTAAATGTCTAAGGTGTTCTTGCCATGTGTCGCTATAAATGGCGATGTCATCCAAGTATGGGACTGCAAATTCTGCACATCCTGCTAATAAAGCTGCCATCATCCTACTGCACTGAAAAGGTGCATTTTTTAGCCCGAAGGGCAATCTTAATGGCCTATACGTGCCAAAGCTTGTACAGAAAGCCGCATATCTTTGCGCTCTCGGAGTGAGCGGTATCTGATGATAAAATTTTGCTAAATCCAATGTAGTAATAATCTTAGCTGCCGCTACTGCTTCTATCCTCTCCTCCATGTTCGGCAACGGAAAATATTCTGATTTTATAATTTGGTTTAGCTTGCGATAATCTACGCACGGTCTTGGTTTTCGTCCCGGCGCCTCTACAAGAATCATAGGGGAAGCATAATCAGAGTCGCCTATTTCGATTATGTTATCCCGTAACATCTTCGCGATTTCTTCCTGCAAAATTTTTGATTGACGCGGCGACATTCGATAAGGCGCACTTCTTATCTTTTTCGACTCGTCCGTCAATTCAATGTCCATGGTGACGACATCCGTCAACCCTGGTCTGTCTGAAAATATATGCTTGTACTTTACAATTAAATTGAGCAGTTTGTCGCGGAACTCGTCTTCGACTTCTGTTCCTTCGAGCATAGCTTCCGCATCGAAGTCGGCACTATCAAGGTTAATAGCGTACTTATCCAGCTCGTCTTCCTCAACTTCAAAGTTTGAGCTGCGATCTGCTACATAATTCAGATATTCGGTACGTTGCACGTACGCTTTCAACATGTTAATGTGGTAGATACGCTCTTCCTTTTTCCCAGGCATTCGGACAGAGTAGTTCGTGTCCGATTTTTTTTCTACTACTTCTCCCGGTCCTATCCATTGAACAGATAACTTTTTTGTGCGATTCGGGGCCAACACCAGCACCCGGTCGCCCGGCGCGAATTCTCTGTGTACGGCTCGCCGATCGTACCACGTTTTTCTTTTCTCCTGCTCGTTAACAAGCTTCTCGTGAGCTAATTCGCGAGATTTCTGAAGCCTATTTATTAGCTTGAACACATATTCGACGACGGAATTTTCTTCCTCATCGTCCTCGCCTGCAAGGTGTTCATATAATAAAGTTATGGGAGTTCTGAGGTTCCTCCCATACACTAATTCAGCTGGAGTGAATCCGAGGCTCTCGTGCACCGTGGTTCTCAAAGCAAATAAAATCGCGGGCATTTGGTCCTCCCACTCCGTTCCTGCTTCCAAGCATAACACTTTGATTAAGCGATTCATCGTTCTATGCACGCGTTCGATAGGATTTGACTGCGGGTGGTAGGGCGAACTTCTCACCAATTTGATCCCAAACTTCCTAGCAAATTCACCTGTCAATGCGCTTGTAAAGCACGTGCCCTGGTCTGTTTGTAATTCCTTAGGAAACCTGATTCTACTGAATAATGTCAACAAGGCACTAATGATAGTTGTTGATTGCAAATCTTTAATTGGAATAGCCTCCGGATACCTAGACGCTAAACAAATGGCTGTCAAAATAAACTTGTTGCCTTCTTTACTTTCGGGAAGAGGTCCACAAGTATCAATATTTATTTTACCGAAGACTTCCGTTATCGGCGGTACTAACATTAACGGTGCTTTTTTTCGATCATTTGGCCTACCAACCTTTTGACACACATCGCAAGTTTTCACATATGTCTCCATATCCTGGAAACAACGAGGCCAATAAAAGTATCGCGACATGCTGGATTTGCTCTTAGTGCAACCTAAATGTGCATTCGCGGTTTCATGGCACACCTTGAGAACGGCGGCCCGATATTTAGTCGGAACTACTAACATATTAAATTTTTCTCCGCGATTGCTGTGTCTTGACCGATACAAAATACTATTTTTCACGAAATACGACTCTCGCCCTGCTTCCGGTACGTTGTGCTTATTCGCGTCGTATAATGTTTTGATTTCCGGGTCACTTTGTTGTGAAGCTGCGAACTCAGTCTGGGTAACATTTATGAGTTCATTCACTTCGGGCGTTAGTACACTTGCACTGGCGTCCCTTTCACTAACGGCTTCCTCCTGCCTCAATTGTTCAAGGTTTTCTACCTGCTCGTCCGCGTCAAACTCGCCTGCGTGTCGGTCAGCCGGCCCCGACTCTTGAGTCACCCGCGACGTTTCAGCGGCTTTTGCCCGCGTCGTTACGGCTGCAACTAATTGTGGCTCAATAAATCCTGCCTTTACTTCTTCCAACAGAGCAGCTGTTCTATTACTTAATAAGTAATATCCGCTGTCGCATTCCTCGAGGCACAACTGCGGCTTTAGTTACTACTTTCCCGAATGGCCCTTCAATAGTGACTTCTGCCACCGGGAGATTTCGTGGTGAGGCATCAAGCGGTTGCAAAATCCACACGCTTTCTCCCGTTAAATTCTCGTCGCTAATAAATTTCTCATGGACAAGATCGAAACTGGCACCACAGTCGCGCAAAAATCTCCCGGGAATTTTATTAATTTTTCCAAAGAACACGTACGGTGAAAACAATTCCGTAGCTGTTTTGTCTGCCACATGATTCATTTTTTCGGCCACGCGGCGCTGCGGGCATTCACGGACCATGTGGTCTGTGGCACCACACCCGTAGCATTTCCGCTTGTCTGGCTTCTCGTATGCTGCCCTAACATCGGTTTTCTTACCGCTCGATTTCCCCTGAATTTCCGGTACTATCGGCATCGTCTTGCTCGTGCTTGCAACTTGTTCCCCTACGGCTTCCGATTTCCTATAAGGCTTGAACGAAGACCGTTTCCAGCCTGCCCTATTGTTTTCATAGTTGTCTAGTTTACGAGCTAGTTCTAACGGCATCTTAAATTCCCCCCACTCATCAATAAAATGCTCTTTAATATCAATAGGCACACGACGCTTCAATTGATCGGTTACAATTAGATTCATTAAGTCCTCGAACGTATGAATATCTAGTCCTGCTACCCATTCTTTGCAATAATTTTTCAGCTCTCTCGCGTATACGTTCCAGGTAGTATTCGCGGCTTTTACATGTTTCGCGAACAATTGTCGAAACTTCTCGGCATTGAATCGATACATTTCTAATAACCTATTCTTTAAATCGGCATATTCTGTTCTTCTACCTTGCCCTTCTAAAGTTAGCGATGCATTGATTTGGTGTGGGAGCAGTCCCATAAGATTTGCCACCCACTCTTCTTCTGGAATTTCTAATTGTTCCGCCTGACTCTCAAAAACACTTTAAAATGCTGTTATGTCGTCGTCCTCCCCTTTGAATCGGCTCATAACTTGATTTAATCGAATGTGCATTTTGCTATTTACTTCGGACTGCGGACTAGCTCTACCCGCCAGTTGGCCCTGTTCTATTCTCAGTTTTTCTAACTGAAATGCACGTTCCTTCTCTGCTTCGCGTTCGGCTTTTTGATCCTTATAGGCGCGTTCCTTCTCTAATTCGCGTTCGGCCTTTTCTCGTTCACGTTCATCCTTATATGCCTGAGCTATCCCTTTCACAAATTCCTCCTCGTAATCGGAATGCTCCTCTATCAATTTTTTTAGCACTACCAAAGTTTCTCCACCTGTAATTTGGAGTCCTAATTCCTGTGCCACGTGCACTACACAATCTTTCCCGAATCTCGGTAAGTAAGCCATAACTGAAACCTGAACTGAACCTTACAATGCAGATAGCTATACTTACACCAGATCCTTGCTGACTTCTTGATTTTATCAAAGCCGGTTGTCCTTGAGACGTCCTTCCTTCTCCGTCCTTCCTTCCTTCCTTCCGGCGTTGCCGTGAAGACGTGGGCGTCTGGCTCGGAGCGGACCCTCTCTGCTCCCGTGCGTCGTAATTATGTCTGCCCGTCGACACACCCACGCACTGGCCCACCCACTGTTCGTAATACTGCCACCACTATGCGTATGGTGCAACAATGCCGTGCCGTTCCGGCGTGAATGTTTTAACTGCTGCTATTAATTATCACAATTGAGCAACACTTCCCCGTGGAATTCTTATAACCGCATCCACCAATTATGACTATTTGGTGGGTGCACGTATTCCCCCGTGGGCTTCTTTATAACCGCTGCCACCAATTATACTATTTGGTGGGTGCACGTACTCCCCCGTGGGCTTCTTTATAACCGCTGCCACCAATTATGTCTACCCGTCTGTGACGTCGTGGGAATACACAATAATCACAGACACGAGCTTCAATGATAAATATGTACAGGTTTATTCACAATATGTACAGTACTACTTTAAGTTACAGCTCTGGTAGATCTTTACTTTCCTGATCGCAGGAGCGATCCTTAAAAATGAATAACTGACTCGTGGCCCGCGCCACTCCTCAGCGAGCCTCCCGCACACAGCAGACAGCTCCGGCGACCTCTTGTCACCCGTGGATATAGTCCACAACGGCGTCCCAACACATGGTTTGCCGCACGAGCCTAGCTCGGCTCCGCACCGCCCTGGGCGCAAGTTTTTGTGCGTTCGCACGAGGGTTCCCTCTCAGCTCAACAAACCCCACCCCCGCGCTCTGCGTCCGCTCTTATATAGCCCCCACCCACGTGACCTGAAACGTCACTGGGTTTTGCACACGGCCCACACTGACCGCTTTGCCAGGCATTTTTGGACATCCATTTCCCTGGATTCCAAGAATTTGACACGCGGCACGCGGCAAAAATGCGCTGTCCCGTACTTTGGGCATCCCTTTCCCTAGCTCTTAGGATTTCTCAGAATACCTCGGCGTGTCACATCCTGCCTGGCCCCTGGCGTCTAATCCTCTGCCGCCGCCCTTTGTGGCGGTTGCTAACTGTAGTCCTACAATACGTTACACAATGCAATTGGCATGAACAGTGAAGATGATCAAAACGGATTGAACCCAATTGGGGTGCGAGTCATACCATTTCCTCTTTATTCCCCCTTCATGCCAATAGTGTCATACTATTTCATGTCACAGGTTTTGTTTACTAATTTTCAACGGATTTTCAGCAGTTAAAATAGTCAAACTATGTAGGATTAAATAAATTTATTTTACAAGGAGATATTGATTGCTTAGCAACTATTATTTCATACTATGAAATGCCATGATGCTGGTGCTGTTTTAAGTACTGAGATATACAAAATTTCTCTACTTTAATATCTTGCAAAATTCTTAGCGTCCGGCTTGCTGGGTCAATGGGTCACGATATATTATAATCCTTATTACCTTTATAATGGATTATAGGATCCGCTGACTATACAGCGCAGTTGGGAATCTGAAATAGAATGATTCTATTCCTAGTCCATTACTGTTTGGATTGACTAAATGAAAGATCACTTTCTTTTCTAAAGAACAAAATTTAACAAAGTTTATTGTTACCTTTTTAGCAAACAATTTAGTGAATTTAATAAATGATTTGATGTTAGGCCTTTGATCAAGTTATCTTTGAATTTACATTTTTATACCGCGGTTAACTTATCTATTCTTCGTTGATGTCCCTCGCAGACGTCTCAGTCGAAATATCTTGCGAGCTTGCCGTAGTCCACAGTTTCAAGAAATCCTCTTCTGCCCCTATCCAAGCTGGTCTCAAACTATCAAAATCATTAGTCCTGATTACGTCCTATGACATAGTCCCGAAATCTATTACTCGATTACCACTCCCGACAAAGTCCCAATTTATGCATTAATATTACTTCCACATGCAATATCTGCAATATCATTTACTGTCCTTAAAATTTCACAATCTGATAACCCGACTCTGACTATCTGCACTACACTCGCTCCCTCTCACGAACCTACGATCAGTTCAGACACGCGATGCCGGTCAGAATGAAATCTTCCTGCATGATTCACCCCTCGAAGACTTCGTATCACTACCTTCCCTTTTTTCATAACATTTGACCGTCCTTCTCTCACCCAGCCAATCCATTCGTTCGTTAAATTTTGGTGTAGCTGACCTTTCGATCGTCTAAACTTCTTCGCCCAATCCCAAATTTTCTACTTTCGGCATCTAGCCACCTCTTAATGCATTTACAAAAACAAAAACTACATTGTTTATTCACGGTCGTTGCTAAGCCCATGCTCTCGTGATATTTCCTAATGCATATTCCACCATATAGTCTACAAATAAATGTTAGTTTATTTCCATGTGACGTATCGGTATGTCACAGTACATAATCATTTTTCAATAAAAGTGCACATTTTTAATACATTTTTACCTCTTAAATAATAATGTACATTTGGCTCATCTGCTAAAATTAGCATATTCGAAAACGTGGATACAGTATTTTAACAGGTAATACTGATTCCACAATGACGGATAATTTTTATTTTTCTGACTGAGAAACACTTCACAGGATATCAATAAAATACAAAATAAACTTACCATCAAATCGCTCAAAAATGTACACACCGTGGTAAAATACTATATTAAATAATTACCTTTTTGTAGTTTGAAGTTTTAGACTGCTTTTGAGGTAATTTCATTTCCGCTCAGTGGCATTATTTCGTGTTTCTTTTGGAGTTTTCACCATTCATTCCTTCCTATTTTGCTACATTATGTAGACACTCTCCTACTCTTCAATTTAAGGCCAGTTTTACAGCAGTCAATAAATGCCCAATCAGCTTGTGCAGGATATTTACGATAAATTGAAATGAGATTATTCTCAAAATAAGTTTTGAAGGAGATATATTATCGTACGTTCAAAGACCACAGTATTACATTTTACCTAACTGTAATATAAATAAATAATATATTTTTTATGTGTGCATATTTTCTTTAACTCCAAACTCACCACTCCCTCTCCTTTAAACTTAGTTCAATTATGAATAAACGTCAGTAACGAGCATTTTTGTCAACATTTGATAGCCAGAAGTTTTCGCTCACTTCCAACAAAACCTCCTAGAATTTGTCTTAGCAAGAAAGACACAGATTTGATTCGATAGTTTTGCAGACGAAATAACTGACTATTGAAATATTGAATACTGAATATTGAAATATATAATTGAAATAACTGAATAATATTTAAATTGTAAATTGAAATAAATTAGGGATGCACGTGGTCCTATGTAGACTAGGCGAACATTTATCCACAGCTTTGGAACACACTGTCATTCTCGTACGATAGTGGTAACACCCTTATGTGAAGGCAGTGAGTAACAATTTCAAAAAATGTTCATAAGGTGCTTCCAAAAGTTGAGAAATTTTGTGAAGTAAGAGTTAAATTCATCAAAACTTAGCGTTTGTAAGAAAGTCATTTTTTATAAGAACTGACCATTTTGGTAAAAAATAGAAGTAATCCACCATTGGAGCAGTAGGATTGTGTTCTCATGTTAAGAACTCATTCAAGAACTCGAAACACATTTACTAACATATTTAATGAATAAATTATGAATTAAATATGTCATTAAAATTGTTTTTAGCTCGTGAATAAATGCACAGTGTGTTTGAAATACAATCCTGCTGGATTTTGAACTCCATTTCATGGCAACACAACCGTGAACTACGAATAATTCTCCAAATATTAGGCAAAACCTGTTCTATTATAAGAGAAATGACGCAACAGATGAAAAAACGAGGGGAAAACTAAATATTCCGGAAATGTGCATTAATCAACCTCAAAAGAAACCTTAAGTAACTAAAATGAGATGAGAGTGCGAGCACGAGGAGTGAAGGACAGAGGATCACGGAACTTCCACAGGCTGAAACGCAACTTAATGGATTCTCAAGAACACGTACTAGGGCGTAGGACGGCAAAGAAGCACGCGAAAAAGATTAATAATACCGGAAGCACGAGAGAGCAGAAAATGCAGATACAGACACGCGAAATCTGAAAGAAGACGGACGAAGGGCGCGAAAAATAGAATTATCTTACTTCCGGACAAACAGAAATTTCGGAGGAAACCAGTCGAAAAGTTTAACGGCTGGTATAACAGGTAGTTATTATGAGATATACTTGCAACATGCATTTTGAAAATTTACGATTTTTGGCATTCAAAGCCGATTGTTTGACAGTAACATTAATTTGATGATTGCAGGAGTAATTGGAGATGTAGGCGTTTTATTTTATTACACCTTAATGGCTTGCATTATAGAGATATAATTTTCATTTACAGAATCTTTTATAACACTTTCTTTTGTTACGTTTTACATTTTCATATACTTTACATGTTATAATTTTCGCATAATAATAATAATAATAATAATAATAATTAATATTATTGTTATTAAAAATAGTATTATCATTTTTATTGTGCGATTGAACTGAAAAAATCTACCAATATTTTTTTCAGAAGAGCTGTTTTGTGTATTAATTTTTGTGTACGATTTCACTTATTTAAAAAATAATTATGATATGGAAATTATAAGATAATTTTCAATTCCATGTTTTCAAAGCAGTTCTCATGTCCAAAGATTTAGACACAAAATGTTACTCCTAAAACGATAAAAGTATTAATGAATTGCTTGCAATGAAGATCGTTTTATTAAGGTGGAATATAAATAAAATCTATTATTGAAAATTAATATAATATACAGGCATTAATAAACACTTCTTTTTTTAATGAAGATTATTAATTAAGTTTACGTTCGAAGTACTTTAATACAGTGTAATAATATTAAAAAGAAGCGAATTTGCATATGTATTAGAAACAGTTACTTTTCTTATATTTCCTGTCACATATTTTAATACAATCATAGAGTGAGAATAATGCATTACTATGATGGCTACCCCTATTTTCTTTAGACCCAGTGTTAACCACATCCTACTCCTTGGGACACTTGATTGGTAGCATAATGAGACCATCTCATACTACCACCAGACTGTTTTAATGACTATAAATTTTCTACAGATTGCATTGTAGAATTGTGGATTCAGTGTACTTTGTGGAGAATGTGGGCCCACAGTGACTGTGCGGGTTTAGAGAGGGCAGTCTACATTTGTGATTATTCTAAAACCAAGCAATTTCCAAACATGTATTTTTACTTATTGTAAAAAGCCATTGTGTAACTTTATGTAACAACTCCTTTTTTGCTCTATAAAACAGTACTGTCTAATATTACTACCTATGTTTCCAGTTCACTGAAAGTCACACTATTTAAAAAAGTAAATATTACAAAAAACCTATTAGTTACACGACGCTTTATCTAATAGAGCACATTTTTTATTTAACATATTAAGAAATCGCAATTCACTTTTTTAGTTACGGTTATTCTGGCACCTTGTAGGTCACAAAACAAAAAAGTCAATCTCATATTCCTACCTCTTCCCTATTAGCAGTTGCTTGCAGCAGCAAAAATGCTAAAGTCGAGTTATCAGGAGGATGAATTCTTGGAGCAGCAAAAATTGACTGTTCTGGAAGGGCACACGTGAATATTGAAGCTCCCTTCTTCCTCGTTGTATGGCGACAGGTGTAATGAGTGACGCACCTAATATATCATGTTACATCAGGTATGAGAAATTTCGGATTAGATAATAAATAAATAGCATTTTTCAGTCAAAACCAAAACTGTTTCATTGCTTCCAAATTTTTCGTAGTTCCTGATTATCTAACGAAACAATTGACACCACTCACAAGGCCAGAAACTGAACCATTCTTACTTTTCCACCGGGAGAGGTAGCTCAGTTCATCAACTGATGCCACTGCAGCGCTTCTGATCAGGAGATCCTAGGTTCCGAGTCCTGACGGATTTTCGACACTGGCTTTTCAGCTGGGTCGAATTCAGTCGTTGTCTGGAGGAGAATTCTAGCGGCCAGCTGCTCTGATCGGTAGTGTTCCGTGGTTTCTCCGATCAACACCAGGCGAAAGTCGAAGCAGTACCCTACCAAACGGGCCACGAACCGCGCGCGATCTGTCCTTCCTCTTTCTTGTCCTATCCTCTCCCTTTACACACACACCTAAACTAACATGCACCACACACTACCACACATACCGGGAGACCTGTCGGGGATAGTCGGGGTAGGTCGGCTCTGAATCTAGCCATATAGCCGCCATCTCCCAAGCAAAAACACGCACTACACGTACGGGACTAATGTCGATAGTAGGTGACGCGCCCGTAATCACTAACACTCAATCTTAGTTTTCCATCAATTTCTGCTTCTACTCGAAATTAGTAATATAGATTGGCACGTGCCTCCTGAGGGTAAGAATCCGAAGAGCTGGAGCTCCGGCGCCGAGCGCGCAACAGCGCTGCGAGGTGGGGCGGGGCGGGGCGGGGCGGGGCGGGGCAGGGCGGGGAGGGGCGGGGCGGGGCCGGGCAGGGCAGGGCGGGGCGGGGCGGGGCGGGGCGGGGAGGGGCGGGGTGGGGCGGGGCGGGGTGGGGCGGGGTGGGGCGGGGTGGGGCGGGCCGGGGCGCCGGAAGCCGCCTGACGGCCAGATTAATGAGTTCTGGGGAACGTAGTGGTCTTCTCAGAGTGGTGAGTCGGCATCGGAGGGCTGCGGCGGCGGTTGTGGTGGCGGGAGTGGAGGTGATGACGGTAGAGGGGATGTGGTCGACGTGGTGATAGTAGAGGTAGACGCGTAGATGTAGCGGCGACAATAATTGGTTGGGTTTTGTAGGTCAGTTCACGATATATAAAACAATCAAACCACTCGTATATTTTAAAGCAGACTTTCTTATAATCATCAATACAGCAAAAACCACAGCAATTAGCAACACGCTGTAGCCGCATCGTCTGGTCGACTAAAATCGAGCTGGTGTAACAATTATATCGTTTTTCTTACACCTAAAATATTTAAAATGTGAAATACAAAGTGGGTTTTAATTAAACTTGGAATGCACAAGCAAAAACAACTTACGTCAATACACAGGTGGGGTGCCACAGTACCCTAATTTTAAAAAAGTGATAATTTGAATGATTAGTCTTTGAAATTAGAACAGGAAATAAATTTACGTAAGTTTATTTGCTTAATTTTTGTTTTTCTATCATTTCTTCTTGAATATACACCGCTTATAGCTTGTTTTCTCAAGTGTAGATGTGTAGTGATTTCAGGCGATGTGTCAATTCCAAATTTCGCACTTGCTAATGCACAGATGGGGTTCTACAGTACCCCAAACAATCAAAAACACATAAAGTGGTACAATCCCATGTATAACACGGGCACAGGGGCAATGGTAACAGGGGCAATGGTTAAATGAAAATATACGGACCGACACAGCCCAAACACTACCCCAACGCAATTAGTGTCAATTGAAAGTACTTCTGTGTTGCCTTCGCACCCCTCTGTGTACTCTAGGGTTAAGAAGATAATTGGTGATGAATGAGGTATCAGAAAGGTGAAGGAAAGTCGAGGGAGTGAGAATGGTGTGGGAAATAGTTAGGGGGAAGATTTGATTGATTTTTTGATTTTTTCGTGTTTCCGGGCGCGTCAACTACTTAGGTCATTAGTCCCGTGAGTGTAGTGCATTTTTTCTCGGGAGATGGCGGTGATCTTCCCCCGCTGGAGGGCGAGATCCGGCGCCGACCTACCGTCGGCTAGTGGGGTTTCCCCCTAACCAGGACTCTCCCACCAGTAGGGCACCGCCCCAGTCGGGACAAGCTCTAAGCTCCTGACCGGTCTCCCTGAATATGTGGTAGTGTAGTGAATGTATAAGGGGAGAGGATAGGACAAGGAAGAGGAAGGACAGATCGCGCGCGGTATGTGGCCCGTTTGGTAGGGTACTGCTCCGGCATTCGCCTGGTGTTGGGGGAAGAGAAGAGAAGCGAAGCGGAAGTCTCAGTACCGGAAGGGAACGGAGGGAGGACCAAAAGGGGAATGAAGTGGTTGCATGTGTGAGAAGAGAGATGTTAGTAAAAGAGAGAAAAGGGGGTGGTGGATGGCAGGCTGCGGTGAGTTCTTTAAGCAGCGCAAGAGTTCAAGGCGCGGAGGGTGAGAAATAAGGCCTCTCTCCCTCGCGGAGCGGGAAGCGTGTAGCTGGTAGATCCCAGCCCCTGACCCCTCCCTCCGACTGCGCCAGCCAACTCCCTTCTCATCACTCCCCAATTTACTGATCTCCTTCACCAGCATCCGGTGCACCTTCCGAGTTTATACCGGGAGAGTTGGATAAGTGCATCAACTGATGTCACTGCTGTGCCTCTGCCCGGGAGGTCCTAGGTTACACTCACCACGGCGGCAGGATTTTCGACACTAGCTATTCAGCTAGGTCGAATTCAGTCGCTGTCTGGAGGAGAATTCTAGCGGTCGGCTGCTCTGATCGGTAGTTTTCCGTGGTTTCTCCGATCAACATCAGGCGAATGCCGGAGCAGTACACTAAGAAACGGGTCACGAACCGCGCGCAATCTTTCCTTCCCCTTCCTTGTCCTATCGTCACCCCTTACACACACACACACACAC
This sequence comes from Teleogryllus occipitalis, assembly GCA_011170035.1. NCBI lineage: Eukaryota > Metazoa > Arthropoda > Insecta > Orthoptera > Gryllidae > Teleogryllus > Teleogryllus occipitalis. The sequence goes on from BLKR01000353.1 coordinate 14,295, forward strand.
ACACACACACACACACACACACTTACATGCACTACACTACCATACATGCCGGGAAACCGGTCGGGAGCTCAGAGAGTGTCCCGGTCAGGGCGGTGCCGCACTGATGGTAGATGCATGGTTGGGGTAAACCCCGGTAGCCGCTGATCGGTCGGCGCCAGATCTCGACATACTGGGGGGGGGACCTATCGAGGAAAAACAACGCCACCTCTTGAGGACAACATGTACTACACTTACAGGACTAATGCCAATGCCCAGAATCACTAACAACCAACCAACCAAACCAGTTTACCAGGAAACCGAAAGTCCGATGCACATAATCGACGATGTTGTGGACGTCCCAGGACACCTTTTAATGTTTATAATTGATTGATTGTTTTTGGGAATGTAAACTGCAATGGTCATTATTCCCGTTAGTGCAATGAACGTTGTGATCATGAGAGATGACGGTGGGCCCTCCCCGCTGGTTGGTGAGATAATACGCCGACCTACAGGTCGGCTTGCGGGGATTTCACTCTTCCTAGTATCTCCTCACTGAGGAACCACTCCAGTCGTGGCAAGCTCTAACCTCTCCTGATCTGATCTCCCTGTACATGTCCGGTAGAGTAGTGCTAGTATAGCATTTCAGTTGTAGAGTAGTGCATGTGAGTGTTTGTGTGTGTGTACAAGAGGAGAGAATCTGGAAAGGAAGAGGAATAAAAGATTACATGCTGTCCGGGCCTGTTCTTTAAGGTTCTGTTCCCGCATTCACCTGGAATTAATCGGAGAATCCATGGAAAATTACCGATCTGAGCAGCCGGTCAAACCGTCCAACCTACTGTATTCTCCTCCTAACCGCCTGATTCGTGTAGTGATGTAACTAGTTTTAAAAATCCACCCTCGTGGAACTCGAACCCTGGGACCTCCCGCTCAGTCGCTGCATACACGATGGGAATGCTGGCCTCAACTAACTCAGCCGGTACGTTTTAATGTCCACGAGATACATTATTCATAACCACTTCGTTTTATGATATATTACCGAAAGGCAAACTGTAATGAACGTTGAGAAAAATAGAAAAAAACAAACAAAGTTTGCATCTGAGCCCACAACTTCTGAAAGAAATGTCGCGAGGCCGGGCTTAAGAAAATGTCACTTTAGATTTGTGCATTCGAATGTAACAGGAACAAAAACTGAATAGATACTTTTTTCGTGTAATTTTTTCAAAGTTTCAAAACTCAGTAGTTATTCGAGCATTAGCGTGACATAAACGCGAAGTCAACAGAGGCGACCCAGTTCTCTTTCACGAGCACACGATCTGCGACATTTGAAAATTGTCACAGGTTTTCTCCACAGTGGACTTAACATGGATTGATTGATTTGTGGTTTCCGGAGCGTCAACGGCTCAGATCACTAGTCCCGTATTTGTAAGGTATGTTTTTTATCGCGAGACCTGATCTGCTGGATGGTCACATTCGTCGCCGATCCACCCGTCGGCATGTGTGGTGATCAACAATTTGATATCTGCCAGCAACGGAACACCGCTCCAATCGTGACTAGCTCTAAGCTTCCTACTGTTGTCCGGGAATGTGTAGTGCACGTAAGTGTAACTGTGTATATGTAACGGGTGACGATGGGACAGGGTAGAGGAAGGAAAGATCGCGCGCGATCCGTGGCCCGTTAGGGTACTGCTCCAGCTTTCCCCTGGTGTTGATCAAAGAACTGAAATCCACCTATCAGAGCAGTCGGCCGCTAGAATTCTCCAAACTGTGGCTGAATTCAATCTAAGCTACGCAGATAGTGACTCAAAAAAAAATTAAAAATAGAAGTGTGTATAACATTTTTTTAACTGAGCTTAATGCATTTGTAAGAAGTAGAACGTACCTCGCGCTATACCGATTGTGACCAACCCCTCCCTTGTCAATAAAGATCCACTTTTACCTCTAATATAAAAATAAATATTATGATGTGTAACCCTTCAATCAAGTTGAAAAAACATGCTTACTGAAGTGCACCTAAATATGGCTCTCCGCTGGAAACGCAAGTCCCCGCCTACGCGATCCGCGCGTTTAAGAGGCCGTCCACCGGCACACGAGAGGCCGAGCCTCCCACGCCACCCGCGCGGCCATTCAGCGCGGCCACTCGGCGACGCGATGAACGAATCCGCGCGATGGCGATCGTATCTGCCAACGAACGAACGTGTCCTCCACAGGCCGGGAGAGAAACCCAGAACGCCCTCGGCACCGCTCCGCTTCGTCCCACCCCGCCTCGCCCCGGCCTGCCACGCACTTGTACCGCCCCGCCCTGCCTCGGATCGCTCCGTCCCCCCGCTCCGTCCTCCGCTCCGTCTCCCGCTCCGTCTCCCGCTCCGTCTCCCGCTCCGTCTCCCGCTCCGTCTCCCGCTCCGTCTCCCGCTCCGTCTCCCGCTCCGTCTCCCGCTCCGTCTCCCGCTCCCTCTCCCGCTCCCTCTCCCGCTCCCTCTCCCGCTCCCTCTCCCGCTCCCTCTCCCGCTCCCTCTCCCGCTCCCTCTCCCGCTCCGTCCCCCGCCTGTCCCCTGCCCCGTCCCCCCGCTCCGTCCCCCGCTCCGTCCCCCGCTCCGTCCCCCGCTCCGTCCCCTCCCCGCCTCCGTCCCCCCCGCTCCGTCCCCGCTCCGTCCCCCGCTCCGTCCCCCGCTCCGCCTCTGCTCCGTCCCCCTGCCCGTCCCCCGCTCCGTCCCCCGCTCCGCCTCCCCTCCGTCCCCCGCTCCGTCCCCCGCTCCGTCCCCCGCTCCGTCCCCCGCCACGGCCCCGCCACGGCCCCGCCACGGCCCCGCCACGGCCCCGCAACGGCCCTGCCCCATCCTTGCCCCGTCCTTGCCCCGTCCCCGCCCCGTCCCGCCCCGTCCCATCCCGCTCCTATCCGTTCGACCCCGCCCCGTTCCCACCCGCCTCGCCCCTCCCCGCCCCGCCCCGCCCCGCCCCGCCAGGTACTGGGAGACGGAAAGGGGAGCGGAGGAAATAGAGAGGGGTGAGCGGAGGGGGAGGGGCGTGCAAAGTGTGCACGCGAGGGCGTGCGCAGTCGGCACTTGTTGCGTGACGGGCGCGCCCCGCCCCGCGCCCCGCCCCAAACCCGCCCAACCCCTCCCCGCTCTGCTCCAACGGCCTTCGCCCTGTAGCACGTCCGTGGCACAAGCCGGCGCCCGCGGCAGGTGCGAGCGGCCGCTGGGGTGGATTTGCACGCGTACATTTTGATGAGCCTCCCTTCCCTCGCCTTCTTTCCCCCTTTTTGCTGGACTCTTACATCGCACTGTGGCACAAAGACTACTGCGACAAAGGGGTGCAGTAGCGTCTTACACTTACAGTTCGGCTCGTCGGTTTTGATGCACCTAAGTTTAATCTCTCAATTGCATTCAAATAATAACGTAGTGGAAAATGACAACAGCATAACACTGTAACTGGAAATCAATTGTTTTTCCGAGACCTTTCTGCATCCTGTTGTAAACAGGTCTTTCAGTGCCGGAGGAGCAAAGCATACGGTGAGTGAATTATCCGCAGCTAAATCCGTTTATTCGTGTGGTGGAATCTACGTTTTCGATAATTTCATTCAGTGGTGACACATTTCATTCTATCTTGCAAAAACACTAATTAGGTGTTGTAATATAAAATGTTCATATGTGGAGTAGAAAATTTTGAAAATAGTTTTTGAGGTTAATTAATTCTTACTTCAAATTTGTTTTAATGTTAATGAAAATTTACTTCAAACAAGATCGAGAGATGTCATAGCGAATTGTTTAGTAATTCTGTTTATCTCTGTATACTCGCGACAAAATCATGACCTTTATAGATGCCAGGAAATATAGATGGTTTTGGAGTTTTCATTAAAATCAGACAATATTCACTTTAAGCTAACATCAACGGCATTTATTCAATGCCCAATGTTTAACCCGTTGAAACAATTCAAAACCTTCAAACACGTCGTGTATCGCATTTCATAACACTCATTATTTTAATTATAACTAAAGCAGATTTATAAACATTGTTACACTGCAAACAAAAGATTTCCTACTAATACAATTGAGCAATTTATATCATGCCATGATACAGATTTGTAACATGCAAATCATAACTTGTACCTATTTTTCAGCTCTCCGCGTGCAAAATATTATAAAAATAAATTAGTACGAAACGCTAATTTTACATCACAATAAAATTACATTAACCATAACATAATCCACAAACGGATGTAAAACGACCGGCTAATGATGTTCAGAGTTGTTCGAAGTGCAAATGAAGCGAGTGGGCTGCTACCGTTGACATTGAAAAAGAGAACGCCCCACCCTATGAAGCTTCAGGTGTAGACTTGGACTCTTTCCCATTCAGTAAACAAAATATCAGTCCGCCGCATTTAATTAGAGTAGCGACGGTCAACGCATAGCGCTCCTGTGTCAGGTGAACCGATAAACTGCGGTGTACCTCAGGGGCCTCATGTCAGCTCCGTTCATTCCAGATTAGTTAAGGTGGAAAATTCACCATATCGGTACGCGAAGGAAGGACGCGACCTCCCAGTCCAACAAAACGTCAGTTGGGTCTTGAACTCCATCGCAGTCAGCAAATTGAACGTTAGTCCGTTGTTTTTATTTAAATCCATGACCGCAAACGCAAAGCGCCCCTCCTGCCGGGTTTACTAAAATAACTGTGCCCCCAACCTCGTGTCACATATCTACTTATCTAGCGCCAAAATTGCGCGACCGTCGATTTTCGAAATAGAGGCTTTCGCGTCTAACGAAACTTCAAATCCGGACGTGGTCAGGCCCCTGTATGTCCAGTCACGACCGCGGCGCGCCGCGCGGGCAACTGCTCCCCGTCCCCTCACATGAGCCACCGCCCCTCAGAGGGGCCAGAAAGGGGAAAAGGTGGCAAAAAGTATTTTTAAGCACTTTTCGGAATTTTTGGTAAAAAAAATGCATAATTAATGACTTATTTAATTGTTTAACCTTTAAATATTTATTTACATAACCTCAAAGTCAGACCATCGCCATCACCATCAGTTTTCTGCTGTCTGGGAGTCACAAAAACGACTCCTCCTCCTCCTACGACTGCGAATGTCGGTTTTGTTGGACAGCAGAAAACTGATGATGATGGCTAAGTCATCGAAAGCTGCTCTTGTTGAAATAAACAATATTGTTGGCAATGACAACGCCTTGAATCATTTCAATAACGTAGAAGCCAACGACAATTCACCGCTAAACCAATATACTAAAGCTTTGGACTTTTTGTCAACTTCCTCCTCCTCTGGCCCCACTGTACGCCCCCTCGGGGCCCAGGGCTCCCATGCGCCGCCCGCGGCACGCGCGCGCGCACGCACGCACGCACACCTCTCCCACGCGCCCTCGCCCGACGCACGAGCGTGGCCGTGCGACCCCGGCCACCGCTCCAAACCTGAATGCGGCTCATCTTTATTAAGACTGATTGGTTACACAGGCACACGAAAAAAACAACGAAGTTGTCAGACCCAAAGACTTAACACGTTGTCTGTGAGCGTAAATCTCTATTGGGTGGCAACTACTGATGAGGTGAAAGTTTTCTGCTAGAAGCGGTAAATTCACGACGTTGTGTACGTTTTGCGAAAATGGTTATAGATAACATATGCTAATCCGCAAGGGTAGCAGGGCTGGAATATATCCCTCAAGAGTATGGACCTCGATAGTGCGACGTTTGCTTGATTTGCTGAAGCATTTTCACAATTGAATCGTTTATTTCAGAAACCCGTCAAACGCCAAACTTTAAAATGCGCTTTAGCGGTGGATAATTGCTCCATGACGATAGACACATCGCTTACTCCATATTTACCTGAAAAATATACATACATACATAACTGCTTTAATATTTTTTAAAAAATTTGAAATTGGAAAAACTGGGACACTTTTTCTTAATTTTCTCGACATGACAAATTTGGCGTTTGACGGGTTTCTGAAATAAACGATTCAATTCGAGAATGAATCGAGAAAAACAAAAAATTAGATGATATCGTAACCGCGTGGTCCGTCGCTCGTACTTCTTCGGCCCCATCTGTAAACGATCGGATGAAACCACAAAAATAACTTATGAAAATAGTTCTAGAATTCTCATCTACGCTCTGACGTCGAGATCCTAGAATAGAAAATTTGCTATTGTCATTAAAGCCAAGGCTCACACCATTTTAGGAACCTTCAGTTGTTACTTGTATTATCTCCTTCAATAAATCGATCATTAGGCCGCTACTTTGATCAACGACCGCATACACAGAAGACTTCCGATCCAGCCAATATGATAATAAAACGGCGGCGTACCACAGGGTCCTCAATTCGGCATCCTCCGAAACATACTTTCCTAGACTCAAAAGTGCATTAGCGACAATTCTGCGAACATACGAAATTTTGAATTATGCAATTAAACTCTCCCTCAGTGCATCATAGTCCACAAACTGATCGTTAATCCGTCACGTGTGCCGTCCGATCAAAGCCTTCATATGCAGAGCGCTGGCGGCGCCAGCTCACATGAATCACTGCGGTGTAACCAAGGGGCCTAGTGACGGGGTGACTGCTACTTAATATTGAAAATCCGCCTCCATCCTGACACAAACAAGGACCTCTCGGACTAACAAACTTCAGTTAAGAACTTTACGTTTAAGAAATATATTTAAGTATGTTATCTTGTTTATTTAATTGTAATGGATTTCTGACATTGAAAGTAATATAAAATTGGTAAAAATGTATTTTAGTGACAGTCATCAAATCATTACAATTGAAAACTTTAACTTTACAGTAGTCAGGAAATCGAAAGTCAGTCTGCTGGTTTTGTTTAGACCAGTAAACGCAAATAGAGAGTTCATCCCGGTTGATTTGATACACTACGACGAACCCCAGCGGAATCGAGCCAGCTACTTAGTTGGTGTCCACCATTGTCGTTTTCGAATCTATGACCTCCCGGTCTGCGAAGCGGCTGAAGCGGTCTCGCCGCTCCCTAGCCTCCGGCATCCAGTTCCCCTTTACGGCCCGCGGCGTGCACCAGGGCCGTTCCCGCACGCGTGCGCCGTCGCGTGACCTCCATTCGCCACACGCGCCACCCTCAGCCGCTAAGACATCAGGGCTTCAACGGCGTCGTTAAATCATGGGTACTAAACATTTTGTTCTGTAGTCGCTCTAGTTTTCAGCGTGCAATTGTAGCCAAGGCAAGACTTGGCAGCCGACCGAGTAATATTGGAGGTCAAAATGTAAAATATTCCGTTTTCCCTAAGTTTTTGTTCATTTTCTGGAATACTTATTGAAATACCTGTCGCAGAATGACAAAAGCAATGCAGCATACGCACTGAACGCTCAAACACAAGACATACTTTCACGTGAAATGTGGACGGTAACTGACTACGCTGATTCTCGTTTTTGTTTTGCATTGATGGTTTTTTAAGCATCTTTTTTATCCAAACACTTTGATCCACATAATGCATGTAGGTAATGTCCCCAAAAGCCTATATACTGCAGATATCAAGCTTTGAAATGAAGTTTTTACAATCAGAATTGACTGTGAGAGTGTTAGTCGTGAGGTATGTATTGTTAATTGTAACCTAACAGATGTTTAAAAAGTTAATATATTAACTTTATTTGTATATTAAAATAGTATCTTGTGAGCATGTTAAAAGGAATGAGAGAAGTAAGTATTCTTATTGAGTGAGTTTATGTTCTATTTTGTAACCAGTGAGTTACCGGTGTTTTGAACGACAAAATGTTCTATGTTTTGAGTGAGAGAGAAATGGAGAAAAATTAAGTTTTGTTTGTCATTCATCTCCCCGAATCTTCTGATATCATTTATGTGGAAACACTCGACAGGCCTTGTTGTTATAGGTGATGAAATTAGACATGTGATCAAATAACTTTCTCCAAAAATATTGCACCAACAAATAAAAAACTATTCCAATGATCAACCATGAAAATTATCTGGTTACAGTAAGAATTAAATATCTAAACATGACAGTCTCAACGCCATATTGCTGCCATTATTGGCTGTTAATTAACTTCTCTGCATCTCTTTTCAAGCCTCTTCATACCGTGTAGACTCTGTAAAAGCTCTTTTATATAAATAAAATTTATATAAAAATAAATCATATTAAAATAAATCATATTTGGTCAACCTCTTTTCTTAAAAAAAATTCAAAATTATTAATGAAAATATTATTTGCCTAATCACAGCGGGAAAATTCTCTTTCCTTTCTCAGGTACAAATTTATTGCATATTAGATTGTTTTCCCAATCCTTTTTCCAAAACAGCCATATTTAAACTTTTTGATTATGTACCACATTTTTTATCATTCTGCGCCACAGCCATATTAAATGTATTCTAAAGTAATACACAGCGGGATTGAAATAATCCCCAGAATAACAAAACATCCATTTTACACACTGAAAATATGAATTCTGCTTCAGAGTGCGTTAGCCTTTCGACTGACGTCAGAGAGCGGAGAAAACCTCAAGATGGGCTTCACCTCTTGGGTCAAAGGCTGAGCGTGGAGAAAGGGCGCGATGTTTGATCTGGGAAAATCCATAGAGAGCGCGCTCAAGGGCGGAGAGTGCGGCTTCACAGAAATGTGTGGCAGTAAGACAAAGGGTATTGATTTCTTGGAGTAGGTTTAGGCGGGAGTCGGTCAAGGGTTTTGCGCTTCGATTGGGAGCTTAAATGTGTAGCAAAAATATCACTTAGCATTAGAAATATCGCCGGCTGAGGTAGCTAAGCATGGCCGTAGTCTCTACAACGATTCTGACCCCGTGGTTCTAAGGTTCGAGTCCAGATGGAGGCGTATTTTTGACACCAGCGATATAGATATGATAATTCAGTTGCTGTCGAGGAGAATCTAACGTCTGGTTGTTCTAAGAAGTAATTTGTCGTCGTTTTGTAGTAGTTTCTTCGATCTTTACCAAACGAACGCTGCAGATGTTTCCTAACAAGTGGGCCACGGATCGCGCGCGATCTGTCCTTTCTCTACCCTACCCTCTTCTCTTATTGTCCTACCCTCTTCTCTTACACACGATTTCACTTACACTCCTGTGCTCTTCACCCACTTCTTTTATTTTTATTCCCCCTCTTCCTCTCCGTATTCTTCTGATTTCTCTTACTCTGTTTCAATTTTTTATATGTATTTTCTTAATATTTTGTCACTTGATTTCTTTTAAATTTCTTCTTACATTTCCCTTCTTCTTCTTCTTCTTCTTCTTCCTTTTCCTCTTCTTGTTCTTCTTCTTCCTCAGCTTTTCCCCCCTCATTATACCTCAATCTGATATACAATTTCTGCTTCTTCTGATATTTATACTAAATAGTTTTATAATTTTTTGAATAATATTTGGTTGTAGATATTCTGAGGGAGATGGCAGTACTTTTCGTAAATCCTATCAACACAAAAAGATTCATTTCACAATTATAATGATCGGAAGTAGTACGTCTTCAACTCCTTCCAATGTAGATTTTCAGTTCATTTCTTTCTGAACTTCAAGCTAGATCTTGCAATTTGTAAAGAAGTATGACATCGTTCACCATTACTGCTTATATATAGTCGAGACTTACAGAAACTGGAATTTGACCACAATGTTGATTTTTATTGATTTTTTGATCCAAAAAACTCTTCCAAAATTTAAGCCTTTCAAACGAAGTACAAAATACTTACATTCTTAATGAATAATGCAATTCAATAAATTCCTACACTGATTTCACTTCTTTCGTGGTCCATATTTGCAAATCGCCGGGTTGCATGACATTCTACCATTCACTCTTGCATACATCTTAATAACTTCCTAATAGGACTCACTTTAGTGTTAAAGAATAACAAATAGCTAGAAATAAACATGAATTTATTAGCCATTCGAACTCTTTACTCTCCTCTTGGGTAATTTAATGACTTGAATTTCCTTGAGCTGGTTTACACGTTTACAGAACTAATTTTCTGTCACAGACGATTTACTTTTACACTTGACTTTAAAATGTTTGCCACTGAACGAGTACAATCTCTATTCTTGCTATTTATTTTTTGGACCTTAAATCATATTCACGATCTTTGAAATGGGAATTGTGTGTTATTAACTATCATGAAATTAGGTGAAAAATTATAATTATTTACAAAAATTATCAAGCTGTCTCTTTACACCTGCTTTTCTGTATTATTTGATGTAGTGGCGATTTTATCCGTTATTAAAAAGACCGTACTAGTAGTAAAAATATAAGTGAAAATATTAAAAATCATTATCAAAATGGAAATTTGATAAATGGAGTGACTATTATTGCAAATCAATTAGTACACTTGTTTCGAGTATCATTATCATGGAAAACTTATACAACCGCAAGAAAAATCACAAATCAACCTTGATTCCCAAATCTCTTTTTCTACCAAGATATCATATCTTTGGTCGTGATATGAACATGTTTGAACATTCCAAATCCGATTCTTGAAAACTCAAGGTCACTTGCTACAAAGTGCCTACTTTCTCTGAACTCCTGCTCTCTTTGACGAATGTCACCATCTATCAATTCTCGCACTCACCGAGCCACACGACAGAGCGGGTATCTCATTCATAATAAATGTTCTCCGCAATCTTTCACAGACCAACATTCACTTTCGCTGCGTCTCGAGCGCGTCTTTCCTTTGTCTCCTGCCTGGAGGAGACGGAAACGACTACCCTGGGAATACTCAAGCACTTCATTGAGAGATAAAATATTCTTACGAGATTTCCGCACGTTTAGGTACCTTTATGCGATTATTCAGATGTATTTTTTATTCAGTATTTTTGTCGCACTTTTTCACTTTTCTAAAAAAAAAAAATTATCGTTTCTCCAAACACAGGTTAGGCAAAGTTAAGAGAATTACTCCAACATCTAAGGGTTTGAACAATAGAAAGTAAAGTTGGTTGTAATATAAAGGAGCTTTAGCATATAAAGAATAATAGCAGAGAAACATTTGTGATTACGAAAATGTAAAAATACATAACATAAAAAAGAATAGTGAATAAAAATAACTTCTTCAATATTTCTCTTGCGAATAAAATTTTGGTTTAATTCGCAATGTTACAAATAACTAGAAAGATTGTATACAAGTGGTAATTACTGTTTTGTTTTCTTCATTTTATTATAACCTAGGACCTGAATTGAAAGGAGAGAAAGCCCAGAATAAGTTCTTCACCAATTCCACCTTAGATACTTGGCTCTAAAAGAAGACGAAACTTTTCTCGTTAGATATAAAGATACTTATACTTTCATTTCCTGGATAGAATTCTCTTTTCTCTTCACTTTCAATTCATCATGCATTGCCTCTGTTTGCCCGAGGCGAACTTGATCCATCCATTTGTGCGTTTCCCCGTCTCTCTTACCGAGCAGCTCGCTCTTCTTCCGCTTGTTTCCGTCTCTGTTCTCCCCGACCCTTTCCGCTGCTCTCACCCCCTCGATCCCTTCTACGACCGCCGTGCGTTCATTTTTCAAGGTGGGCTTTGCTGTCAGCGTTTTTGGTCAGTAATTGAGTAGCAGCATCCCCAGTGAAAAGTAAACAACCATCAATATCGAGCAGCCCAGAGGGCGCTACCGCGTTATCGTTATTAGAATCCCGAGATCAATTACATCGCGTACAACCAACCTCACGCGGTACGTTCCACACGGCTGATTACTTTCACAAACTCTCGATGTGTTCTTCGTGTCATATAACTGGGTAAGCAACATATTTGGAGACCTGCAACAAGGTATTTAGACATTTTAGAACAACGCAAAGAAATATTGTGTATACAACGCTGTGAAATATTTCATTAGATTCGTTGTGAATGAATAAATATCTTGGGAGTAAAATTGACTATTATGTCTCATTTCATGTAACTGTCGTTTCTCATATGATATAATACGTGGAGCGCCATTAGAGAAATAATTCCGCTATGTAACAGCTATATAATTCAGCTATATAAACAGTTCAATATATTTAATTTCAATTCCAGGCGAGCAATAAAGTCGCATATCCTTCGACAACGGGCTATAGACCTCGCGCGACCATGTCTTCCCCTAACTGTTCTTACTAGAAACCTTAGAGCTGAGCGTTGGGCTCTGTCTACATTCTAACGTGACCAAATTCTCATGAAGCAGAAATATTTCGGCAGTAATGCAAGTACGAATGTTGCCCAAGGCCAAAATTGATCTGCGTAAAATTTGAAATAATGTGAAGAATTACTTAATTCTTTTTTTTAACGAACACCTCAATGTATGAGTAGCTTGTGTTACTAAGTCCACTAGTCAATTATTTAAAATAAATACACAAACATCCTTTTATAAAAATATCAACCAATCCAATAATTTTTACTCAACTTTGTTTACAATTAATTTATGACTTTCAAATAGTATCAACGGTCAGCCTTGGGCTTAAAATTTGATTGCTGCGAAACACTTCTTTTCAAAATTATTGAAAATATGTTACGATAATATTCCGGATAGTGACTACGTATGTCTAAAATTTTACTTAAAAATACAATAAATATTTTAAAATAATATAAGGTTTAAAAGAGAATAGGAAAATTTATTCAACATTGCAAACTGCACTTTAAAAAGCTGTTTACTAGGGGCAAAAGCACACACTTTGATGGCTGCTAACAAATGTTAAAATAATACTTCAAACATCTGTCATAAATGTTCTAGTGTATATCTCCAATGATGCGTGTGTTGCACGAGTAACCGAACGTTGGGAAGGACAAAGCAGAATCGATCAAGATCGAGAGAACGCTTGCCCTGAAAGTACTGCTTTGTCATGAGCTCAAAATATGATTCGGAGTGGTGAGGGTAGTAGACTATTCAGAGGGTAGGACAATGAAAAGTATAGAACTAGGGATGGTGAAACATTCCATTCCCCGCTATTAAAGATGTAATAAAGCTTACATGAAAGCAAGTTAACATTTTATTTTCTGCTACTTCAACTACAATTATTTGTAATTCCTTTTGCCCTTTCCTTTATTAGGTGTAATGATATTGCAAAACATTAAGAATAATTGATAAGCGTATGACAAGCTCTGGATATACTGGGGCACTTTTCTCATCTCTTTTTATGGTCCCTACTACTTTAAGTGTAAACTTCCACAACGATTCCATTATTACCCGTGCGATCTTAATATTTCACATCACTCAATTCTCATTACAATATTTCCTATAATATAATTATAGCTACCCGTCTGGTTTGTATATAGGCATCGTAAAATTATCTCATCTCATTTACACCTTTAGGTTGTCACTCTCATTGCCACACTCTACCCTTTGAGATCATTTCAAAACACTATGGATCTACAGCAATCTGGCCGAATGGGCGTTTCTGGATATTAAGCTGTACGAACTCGAGCTCGCACCGTAGTCACGTAATTATCGGGAGCAATCGCAAGCATCAAATCAGAGAGATTCCAATGTTACACTTGCAATCACAGAACTGTCACTTTAATCACACCACCATGACCGTGCTTTTACCCTAAAATCATCTCACCCCCACCATTAAAAATCACCCTGCTATTACCATTTCATTCACCACGCCATTACCATTTCATTCAACACGCCGTTTTCATTAAAATTACGACTCGTTACCATTAAAATCACATCGCTGTTACCATTAAAGATCACCCTGCGTTACCATTAAAATCACCGATCACCCATCCCTCCCAATCCACACATCCATTCTCCCCCTCTCTACACCTTCTCCTTCCTCTCATCCAACCCCACCCCCTCTCCCAACACTCCTCTCCACCTACTCATTGCCGGTCCCCTTATTTCCACTTACCCATTTCCACTCATTATTTTCCACACTTCCAACCATCCCAACAATCTCTCCACTGACTCCTCTGCCCCCGCTCATTTCCATCTTCCCCTTTCTACCGTTCCAGCCATTCCCACCACCTCTCCACTCACTCCTCAGAACCCACCCATTTCCACTCACTCATTTCTAAACACCCTTTTCCATCCTCACTATCCCAACCACCCCACCACCTCTCCACTCACTCCTCTGCACCCACCATTTCCAACCACCCTTTTCCCCCTCTCCCTCTCAACCATCCCCACCACCTGCCCACTCACACCTCTGCACCCATCCATTTCCACTCACCCATTTCCAACCACCCCTTTCACCCTCACCTCCGAACCATCCCCACCACTCACTCCTCTGCACCCACCCATTTCCGCTCACTCATTTCCACCCACCACTTCCCACCCTCCCATCCCCCACACACCTCTACCCCCTCATTGTTTCATTAGCTTACGATCTCATTCCGTACCCACCTCACGGATCTGCCACCATCCCTCACCAACTCCACCACCCCGCTCGGCGCCCAACCCCCTCGCCGCATTACAGCACGTAAGTGGCGCACGCAGAGGCGGCGGCGGCGGCGGCGGCCTGGCGCCTCCGTTGCTTCCGTGCGGACGTAGCGACGCCAGGCGGGGCTTCGTGGAAGCTGGCGGCGAAGCGGCCGAGTGTTCGTGGAAGCCGTCGGGGCCAGCGCCGGCGCCGCCGCCGCCTCTTTTCGCGTCCGGCCCCGGCCGTCGCCCTACTCGCCCACTCTGGAAGTCATTGGCCCGGACACGCCTAGAGGAAGTGGGGACATCATTCAGCTGGCTGTTCTCCTTGAAAAAGGCTTATATTGGAGGTAGACTTCGCGACTTGTCTCTCGCTTCTAATAAATTCATGTTCGTTACACTATATCGTCTTAACGTAACCAGAGAAACAGAACCCACTCTTAACAGCCTGAAACCTGTAAGTATTTAAAGGTAGGCCGCTCTCGAAGAACAAGAGAAACAAATGACCTGTAGCTAAAGATGACCTATGAGGCCACCTATTCAAGAAATAATATATATTGTCCATACGATATTTTCTTATTAATTGTTCTTGAAAAGTTTATCGCTGTGTGTTCTATCCCAATATAGAAAGCATTGAACGACACATTTCCGGTGACACAAATAACCGACTCAGTTGTTATTTTAAGTTTATTGGTCTAGTGAAGTAATAAGTATTACATATTTAGTTATTTAATAATAATTATCAATACTCGCAGTGTTTTTACTGGCCATTCTCTCTCTCCTAATTTCATTTGCAACATCCACATTCATTCATAATAACTATCTATCCGTCTGTAAGAAATTGTAGGACGCAATATTTTACATATTAGTACTCATTCATAATAACTATCTACCCGTCTGTAAGAAATTGTAAGACGCAATATTTTACATATAAGTATTACATATTAGTTATTTAATAATAATTATCAATACTAACAGTGTTGTACTGGCCATTCTCCCTCTCCTAATTTCATTTTCAACATCCACATTCATTCATAATAACTATCTACCCGTCTGTAAGAAATTGTAAGACCCAAAAGTTTACACTTCAGCCTTCTTTTTCCAGCGTTCCCCGCAACAATTGCAGGATCGCAAAGTGGCGTCGCAGTTCGCCGGCGTGGCATACACCAGTGCTAAAGTGAGAGGGTCCGTACTCCGACTCGGCACCAGAGTCCAGATTGGGTAAGATAATTATGATGCTGGTGACATGAAGGCAGGATTGTTGCGGTCCATGCCAAATTGTATATGGTTATACTCAGCATTCACCTGGAATAGGTAAGAAGAAACACAGAGACCACTGAATAGAGCTGTCGCTTTACGAATTAAATTTCGTCAGGCGCTGCAACTCACCCCTATTATTCACATCAAGTAAATACCCGACATCTCTCCGGGACTTAGTAGAAATTTCATATCAATGGTACGCTCGAGCCATTAAGGGGTCAGGCGTCAATTGATGACATTGCGATCTCTTTGACAGGGAGGTCCAAAGGTTTGAGCCCCGACGATGGAAGGAATTTCGACACTATCTAGACTGCTAGGTCGAATTCATCCGCTGTCTAGAGGAGAATTCTCGCAGCATGCTGCTCTAATTGGTTGTTTTACATGGTTTCTTCGATCAACACCAAGAAAATGCCGGAACAATATCTTACCAAACAGCCCACGAACCGCGCGCAATGTTTTTTCTGTTCCTTGTTCAACCCTCAACACTTACTTACACTTACATGCATCTGTCGGAAGCTTAGAGGGTTTTTTCCCCTCCAGATGGGGCGTTTTCACGCTGATGGGTGATGCCTAAGTACTTGAGGAATAACCCCGCAACTTTCTAGAAGATCAACCGGGAACGGTAGCTTAGTGCATCAACTGATGTCACTGCAGCACCTCTGACCAGGAGGTCCTAGGTTCGAGTCCCGACGGCGGCAGAATTTTCGACACTAGCTTTTCCGCTAGGTCGAATTCAGTCGCTATCTGGAGGAGAATTCTAGCGGTCGGCTGCTCTGACCGGTAGTTTTCCATGGTCTTCGATCAACACTAGGCGAATGCCGGAGCAGTACCCTACCAAACGGGCCACGGACCGCGCGCGATCTGTCCTTCCTCTTCATTTTCCTATTCTCTCCCCTTACACACACTTACACTAACATCCACCACACTACCACATATTCCGAGAGACCGGTCGGGAGCCGGGTGGTGCACCACTGGTGGGAAAGTCCTGGTTAGGGGGAAATCCCACTAGCCGACGGTAGGTGGGCGCCGGATCTCGTCATTCAACGGGGCAAGATCACCGTCATCTCAAGAAAAGAAAAACATCCACTACACTTACGGGGCTATTGACCAAAGCAGTTGACGCGCCCGGAAGCACGAAAAAATCAATTAATCAATTTGTAGAAGATTGCTGGATCGCATCACCCAGTGCGCGAAGATCGCCGCCACCTCTAACGATAAAAACTTTCACAACACTTACGGGACGAATGGCCTTAGCAGGAGACGCACGCGGGATCACCAATCAATCAATCGATCGAGCCGTAAAGCGTTTCCTTCACGCTCGGCATTGCCTGTCCTGCTTAACTCTCCCAAATAGAATGGACTTGATCGCCAATCTCTTCATTGTATTTCATATGTTCGCCATTGTTTCATAATGTCACCGAAGTTCATCTTCAGCCAACATCTAAAGTCAATGAGGTCAACTGAGAATTTCTCCTCCCATCCACAACTTCAAAGACGATAGAGGCAAAAAGTAGACAAAAGTCAAATGACTGCAGTTCGCAAAATTGAATATCAAAAGAAACTACTGTTAGGATGGCACAAAAAGGTCGATGATTAATTTTTTAGAACCAATTTTTGTTAAGGGAAAAATGGAGTGAAAGTATCCCTTTATTGCTTGTTTCATTGAAATTAATTTTCGTAAGAAAAATTAGTAAGTTGATCAAAAAAAATCCGACACAATTTGTTATTTTTCATTAACTTAACCAAAATATAAACGAAATATTTAAATAAACTTTATTTTAATAATAGTAAGAACAATAAAAGCAACAACAATACTAATACTACTAATAAAATAATAATGATAATAATAATGATAATAATAATGATAATAATAATAATAATAATAATAATAATAATATAACCACTTTAAAATTATTTAATATCAAGAAAAATTAATCTTCATTGTTTTGTTGAATTTTTATTTCTTTCATTTTACTCACGCAGAAATGTGAGACAGATTGTACTACAAAAGCATTCACACATTTTTACTGAACAAAATTATGTAAAATTGTTGAAGCGACTTAGATTAAGAGAAGTAATCGTTATACTCTAGTTAGTCATTTTATCGTCTTTAAAAGTTTATCGTTACATAATATTTGAAGCTTCTACTTGTTGTGTTCTTCCTTAACAGGGAAAGTCAACTAGTTGTTTGGTGCCGAGTTCGATCCACACGAGTTAATTTGGAAACCTCTTGCATATTATGAGAACAAGCTTGGAGTGGAAGAAGAATTCCAAGAAGAACTGATGCCACGATTGTAATTGATGTCGTGATTGCTCTTTGCATAATCGATAATCACTATCGTCGCTTTGAATGTAAAATAACCAGCCTGCTGATGGAGAAATACGTACGTATTGCCAGTAAATTAATTTAGGAAAGCTTTCATTAAAATATTAATTATAAAAGGCTTTACACTTAATCCTCGTGTGCATTGTATCGGAGAAGCACCAATCTAGCGGGAGTCTATAGACTCTCTACTCAACGGATTCGCAGTATTAATGATTCGAATTAACGGTATGTCAAATATTATTTCATATTTGTAAGTCTCGAGAAGATTTGAAATACTTATAAAAAGCATGTTTAGTATCAGGTTGTTTTTCTCTGATATTGCACGGAAGATTTCGAAACGTAAGTATTGAACATCCTATGAATGAATGAATGAATGAATGAATGAATGAGCCTAGTGTGTACCATAAAGTGCAAATGTCTCTTACAAGAGGAGAAGCTCTTGTAAAACTCACGTGGTGAGGTATTCCACCTAAACCCAAACATCTTATATTTGTTCTCTATTACTTTCGCTTAATTGTGTTACTTACACACAAATACAATTATAATATACATTAAAATAAAATAAAGAAATATGAATATAATACATATTAATATATTACATTACAAGTAAATTCTTATTACATCGAATAGAATATCTATTCTTCTAACAAATTAGTCTAACATATATTTTGAGAGCAACCAAGAAAGCTTTTTTACTTGGACTTCGCGATTCGATATTTTGGGTTTTGTTTTCAAGATTACAGAAATGGCCGAGTCAGAGCTTTCATATTATAATTCACAATTTCATTCAAATATAGAAAAGTTAAATGTGACTGAAAAATAAATATTTTTATAAACAAATCATAATTAAAATTAATATGTCATCCACACAATGGATAATGTTTCACTTAATCTTTCAATTTTCCAAGATATTAACTGAATAACAAATTGTAATTTCATAAAATGTCATTGCAATATTGTAATTTATTAAGTTAATTGCACCAACAGGCGATTTTAAAAACAATTAGCAACTTTTTCCCAATTTCAAAACATAAATACTGAAATATTGACAGACGTGAGCAATTTCGTGAGGAACGTAAGTGCACTAGCGAGGACATGGAAAATTGAATCGCTATACTTGACTAGAGAAAACGGCAAAAACTACATGAAAATACAGTATTTCGGTAACAATACCATTTCAAATATAAACGAAAAATATTATGATAACACATTTATTAATGTGAAAATACTTTTTGAATTTTTGTAATAAATAATTACCTTTGTAACATTACTTTTTATAACTTTTAAGCCCTTAATCGTAGACGTCACAAAAACGCATAAAAACGATGAAGACAGATGTGAATTCTATATTTTTCTATTTTTATGTACACATTCACGCAATTATATATTACGGTAACACAATTACGAAGGATCGAAGACAATAATAGACACCTATTGGTGTTAGTTCCCCAGTAACTCCTTTCTCCGAAGAACTCAAGCTTTGTTCGATAACCTAGCAAATAATAAATGAAACCTGTCCCATGGGGAACGAATTCATCCACGACAAACGTGTAATTCTCTGTAAACTTTTCTGAGAGTCAGCGACTTTCAGAGAACCTGTGGGACGCTTCTTTAATAGAAATGAATATTTCCTAAGTAGTTCTTTCCAGAGAGGCTATCTCCAGTTGCTTGTAACAGCAGAAAACAGTAACTTTTAGACTGTTACATTTCCCAGGACTCTCTGAAAAACTAAGGCAAGGTTCGCACTGGGTCGCAGGCATAACATTTCAAACACACTACTCCCTTCCCAGGGGAAAAAGAGATGACAATCGGATGCTGGTTCTAGTAGAAGAAGCCGGAAAATATCTTCAACGCTGCGGCGGTATTTCGCGCAAAACAACCAGCCATCACTTGGTCATAGAGAGGGGAGGGAATGCCGGAACAAAATAATGCATATTATTTTGAAGCACCTTAAAGCTTTCGATCAAAGCTCAAAAGTCCATAATTTTCTTACAAACGTTGCCCGGAAGTTGGGAAGTCTCCGTAGAAAAAGCTTTTTATTGAAGCTCGCTTCCGGACAACTTGCTTCGGGACTCTACAGAAGATAACATACGGCCAACTTGGCTAATACGATCGCAAAACAAACAGGAAGAGAACGACTAGCGACGTACGCATGGCTGGAGATGGAGACTTCAGTTGAAGGGGAACTTGAGAGAGAGAGAGAGAGAGAGAGAGAGAGAGAGAGAGAGAGAGAGAGAGAAAGAGAAAGAGAGAGAGAGAGGACAGGGCGGAGTCACATTATAAGTGAAGGACGAAGGGCATGATGGCGAAAGAGTCGCACAATCTAAATAACAGCGCACAAAAAACCCTTGAGAGAGCACTTCCCTTACGGAAAAAATGAGCATTATTAAACAATAATATTCTTATAAAACACGTTATTCACTGTAATATATAAAGTATACAGTTTCAAAATCAAGAGCAGTATTTTACTTAAAACGTTGAATTATTTAGAGTTTAAAATATTTTACTTTCATACTAAATTCTTAAATAAGTAACGTTCAAAAGAAACAATTGTAAATTAACACACATACTCAAAGTGTCTAGCTTAACTTGCATTTTCAGTAATATTGAAGTAAAAGCGATTTTGAAAGTCAAAAACCAAATTTTCAGAATTATATTGTATAACAACTCTTACACGATCGTGAAACCAATAAAAATACTAACTCAGTCTCGCATTTTTTTTCTGGAGACATATCATATACAACAACGATGTTCAAAGATGTACGTTATATTTTTATTCAATTTTCATCAAAACTTGTGTAAATATCTTAAAGGCATTCCAAACACCAGGCTAACTCTAATAGGACAAGAATACATTGAGCAGAGAAGAAGAAAAATTATAGACGTCCAAGAGCAAAAAATGAGCAACGGAACACATTCAGTAAAACACAATCTTTGAAAATGTATTGATAAGACGGTAAAGAAGATAAAGGAAAAAAAGAAATACATATTTGCATTGACTAAACATTCAGTACTTACTAGGATTTTTTAGTGTGCATTATATGAGTATATTAACTGTGTATATTCCATTCTTTAAAATCAAGAATTTCCTATCGCATGAAGAACAAAATGACCAGATGTATTAAAACGAATCACTAACCATTTTGAACCAGTTATAAAACGTAATTCCACCGCCTTGCTCGTTCGCCAATCGGTCATATCCAGTGCCCTCAATTCTTGGCGAACGTCCCGATCCGCTGTTCATCCACGGCGGCCTCCTCTTTCACTCTCTCCTTCAGGTGCGGCCGTATCGATCCTTGGCCCCCGCCCCCGCTGTCGCCCGCGCTGCCGCCGCCGCCTCGCCCTGTTCATCCCCTCTGCACGCCGCTTCCTTCATCCCGTCCGCCTTCGCACCGCATCCCCACGCCCCGCATACCTGCACACGCGTGCATAAGTTAACACAGGACGCGCACGCATAAATTCCGGAGCTCTCCGCTGCGTGCGCTCTTGCGACATTGCTCTGCGCTTCGCACGGCGCTCCCCGCCCCACTCCCCGCCACGCTCCCCACCACGCTCCCCGCCACGCTCCCCGCCACGCTCCCCGCCACGCTCCCCGCCACGCTCCCCGCCACGCTCCCCGCCACGCTCCCCGCCACGCTCCCCGCCACGCCCCCCGCCACGCTCCCCGCCACGCTCCCCGCCACGCTTCCCGCCTTTCTCGCCTTGCCAAAAGCTCCCTGCCACTGACCAACCCGTCTTCCATCGTCGCCCCGCCACCACCATCACACCACTCCACCGTCAACGTCCAACCCTCTCCATCTGCCTCACCATCGTTACTGCCCCCGTCGTCAATCCCCCACTGCCATCGCTCGCTCATTGCCGTCACCCTGTAGTTATCATCTCGCGCCGTCATCACATCGCCGTCATCACTGTTCCGTCGTCGTCATCCAGCCTTTAGCATTGCACCTCACGATCATTATTCCGCCTTGCTTACTCCTACCTCTCTCCGTACCCCATTATCGTCATTTCACCGTCAATTGTCCCGTCGTTACGTCAACCCACCACTGTCATCGTTCGCCCATTGTCGCACCCCATCGTCATCACTGCTGCGTCGTCTTCATCATATGCCGTCTTCTCCCCTCATCGGCTGCCATCATCACCCCGCTGCGTCAGTCACCATCTTCGGTAGATCTCAGTCTTTGAGTAGGTGATCGGACGCCTGCGTTTCCCTATTCGCTGTCTGCCGCTGCAATCCCACTGGTTCCAGCGACCATCTCATTGCGTTCAACACAAATACTTTGCATGTTCTTTCTACCCTCTGGAGCGTTGCCACCTTATATTTCCGCGCTCGTTACCACTCTCCAACGTTATTCATTCCTCATTTATTATATTAAGTTTTGTTTTTGTATAATGCTCAATATTTCATTTCTCCTCCTTCCTCGAGGCTCATGTTGATGCTTGCATTTTATGTAATACAAATACTTTTATATTACTGTGCCTCGTTCAAAGTTCATATTAGTGCTTGTTGAAAATATTTTTTCTTCAATCTAAAGTAGAAAAAAAAATTGTCGTTCCATAAACATACAGTTTTCATTGCATAAAATGTTGATTCCATATTCCAATTACATGTTGTTCTTTGAATGAGCTGAGACAACACCATATACTACATTGTCATTCTTGCACGCCCAACGAGATCAAATTTAAAAAAAAAATGTATATTATGAATTTTGGTTCAGTGCCCAGACATGATAATTCGTGTATGTTTACTAGTTAAGACAGGCGTATAGTTTCAAAAGAAAATCAACTTCCTGGTATTATTTTGGTACTTATTTCTGATACTTATATACTATTTTATACTATTTTATTTGATACTTTGATACTATTTTTGATACTTTGATACTTTTGATACTTATTGATATTGATTAGTGGGAAAAGCTCGCCCTCGTGCGTTCGCCGCTGGCCGAGGCGCGAGGCCTGGCCCGACACTTTCGAGTGGAGGACGTCGCGGAGGCTGACAGACCGCTTTTTGTGCGCAGATGGGATCTCGACGGGCCGAAGACGCCGGGATAAGCACTTAATTATAAGCGCCGGAAGGAGGCGTGTCTCAACCCGGCCTGCGTGGGAATCTCAAGGTGACATCTAGGAATTTAGGGGAAGTTTCGTCTTTTTCGCTCTTTTGGAAGCTGCGGGAAATACTTAAAAAAAAGTGAAAGAGTTACTGGGCTGTACTGTAATTTACGGTGAACCTCAATTTAAAGTTTAATCAATTATACTTTCAATCAAAACTCTCTTTTATTCGACAAAGCTATACATTCTGAAAACCATATTTACAGAAGTCTTTCATTCTTTCAGATTCCACCTTTCTGTTACTTTACATATACTTTTCTAATAACAATCTCTTCGTGAAATATTTTAGATGTACATGATCTTTGAAATATATACATTTTGTGGCAATTATTCATATCAATAATTTTTAAAATGTTTACTTTTAGCACTTGTGTTTCACTCGCCAATACAAACCTCATAACCCACATACCAACCTACATGTCATAAGTTACATGTGGACGCAAAAATGCCCTGAACAAATAAATGAAACCAAAAAGGCGCTGTATAAATTATTAATAGGATAAAATGAAATACAAATAAATTATTTGTTGTGTGTACTGGATACATAGGGCGAGCTAAAATTAACAAATCAAATATAACCATTTTCATGTAAATATATTAATAATTTATGCAGCGTTTTGTTCAAACCCATATGTGTCTATGGGCAACCGGACGAGGCAGCAAAATCAATGACAGCCGGACAATCCAGCCCTCACAGGAAACCGCAGGATGTGTAGTATTCAACTAACAAACACCCGACAGGACGGAGCCAATACAGTAAGAGAAAATAACAAATATCATGCACGCAATGCACATTGCAGGTGAATATCACGGTTTTATTGATCATTTTCAATATTGTTCGAAAGTCACTTCAATGAATTATGAAGCCAGACATACTGCGAATTTGAATATTGCCTCCGAATAGCAAATGCATACATTCTACGCAAAAGCATCAATTCAGCTACTGATATTTAAATAACAAACACTGTGGTTATTTGTGTAAGAAATATTATATCAAAAGTCACCAGTTTAAAAATTGCTAAGACTACGTTGATATTTCTTTTTTGAATCAACATTGTTGTAGCCACTCTCCCGGACAACAACGCAGAGTTAAAAATTAGTCCTCAAACATTTATACCAGAGTGATCAAAATTATATTGGCTGGGGAGGCCTATTCCAAAACGCATGGGGTAGATGATTACATAAATTGTGATGAAAAGGGAATGGTGATGCAGCAATGAAATGGAGAAACAGAACTGTAGCAAATGTTGATGACAATGGAATTATGATATTTACGATTTTGAACTTTGAGTTTAAAACGTTAGAAGTCTAACGTTCCAGGTGGTGGTGGTGGTGGTGGTAATGGTGGTGGTGGTGGTAATGGTGGTGGTAATGGTGGTGGTGGTGGTGGTAAT